>JAQISU010000323.1:10560000-10607500 GCA_029339505.1 Unio delphinus
GCCTCAGGGCAATTAGACCAATTTGAATCGGGTCCCATGCATGTTAGTGATTTTTAAAAAAAAGCATCTATTGAGAGAAAGTAATTTTAAAGCAGTGGAAGGCAATTTTAACTTCAATATCATATAAAACTTTTTTAAAAGTTTATTTTCATATGCCATGCTCACAGTTGGCACTATGTGTACATCCAGGGGTCAGACAAAATGATCAAAATTTTGCGAAGGCCATTACTACCATTAAGTATGCCACTTTTAAGTGAAACTGCCTTGTATTTAAGTAGACAATACATATAATTTCACTATCACTTAAGGAAATTTATGACCATACTTGCCTTACAGCAGGGACCACTTTATAATGAAGGGCGTTATAGTAAAATTGCATTTGGCTTTCATGGACCAATAACTCATATCAAAATGAAGAAATGGACAAGCAATTCTGAAACAAGTTTAACCAATTTAATGTAACAAATGACTATGTCCATGTTGTAAAAAGACTGCAGTATTGTGAGGGACATTATAGTGAGAAACCAATTTAGTGTGATCAATAACCAATGCCTATGTTGTAAAAGGGCTGTAGTATTGTGAGGAACATTGTAGTGAGAAACCAATCTAGTGTAATCCATGACCAACGCATTTGTTGTAATAAGGCTGCAGTAATGTGAGGGGCTGTATAGTGAGTGTGATCAATGATTGATGCCTATGTTGTAAAAGGGCTGTAGTATTTGTGAGGGACATTATAGTGAGAAACCAATGTAGTGTAATCCATGATTAATGTATATGTTGTAAAAGGGCTGTAGTATTTGTGAGGGACATTATAGTGAGAAACCAGTTAGTGTGATCAATGACCAATGCCTATGTTGTAAAAGGGTGGCAGTAATGTGAGGGACATTATAGTGAGAAACCAGTTAGTGTGATCAATGACCAATGCCTATGTTGTAATAGGGCTGCAGTAATGTGAGGGGCTGTATAGTGAAGAATCAATTGAGTGTGATCATTGACTGATGCCTATGTTGTAATAGGCCTGCAGTATTGGGAGGAATCAATTTAGTGTGGTTTATGCAACTCTATGTTCTTTATTAAGTAGCAGAAATGGCAAAAACCAACAAATTTTGTAAAATTCAACAAATCCTTTAATTCAACAAAAAACTTAATTCTTTAAGTCAAAATATAAAAATGTAAGCAGAACTTAAAATTTAATCAATAAAATCCCAAATAACTCAAAACATTCTATTACAAATCCAAAAGTATAGCTTGTTTCAAACGAGTTCTAGTATTGAATGTGCTAATCAGTAAGAGGGTGCTCACCAGTTATTATATACTTTTGAGAGAGTGGCATATGTAAGCTGAAGATTTTTGCATTTAAAACATGTACAGTGGAGATCATTTTGGCATTTCTCTATGCTACTTTTGTGTAATGTGGCTGACATTTCTTTGGATATGGTACTTATGGAAATTGTACATGATCTAAGCATACTGCTAAATAAAATGACTGCTCCCTTGTGCTAACAAAATAACCCTGAAGTAGTCTAAAGTACACTATCTTTAGCACCTATTAAAATTGGGAAAATGAATTGTGTGCAACAAGACAATACCAGCTCTAAAAGTGCAGAGGACGAAATACCAAAAATATAAAATGCAAAAAATATGTTATCGGCTCTATATTGTATAACCCATATTACACCCATCAATCATACACCAAAATAAAGGGAAGTAAAGGTTCCTGAAACATACCTAAGCTGTACAAGTTTCTTTTAAATAGCCAGCATAACCAGTGAGGAAATCCAGGGAAAAGTACTTTTCTTTAAAATTCCAACCCTGTGCAAAATACAAAACTGTACTGCACCTTCTTAATACAAATTTGAAAATGTATGAAATTGTTTTTCTTATTTTCATGTCATAATGTTTTGAACAAAATGGTACATTAACATTGATGCTAATTATGATTATTTTGATTATTTTGCTCTTGCTTACGATATGTCTGAGGTCACCTTGGATGGTACATCTAAGAAAACTGAGGACGTCCAAGTATAAAAACCTTGGACATGGTATCAAAAGTTTTTCTCTGTGGACTTTTACTTTGGACAGTCAGTAACCAATACTCTGAGGTTTTTCCTATGAACATTTGTCCAAGGTTTTCTAGGAAACCTCGGATAATGAACAGCCGGGTAATATGCCTTGAGTCAGTATTGTGTGAGTAGTGACCTTAACAATGGGGAAATTAGAAATCTTAGAATATAGGAATGACATCAACTTAAATTTAAAACTGTTACATCAAGTAAAAGAAATATATAGTGAAAATGTTTCTTTTCAATTATTTGCAATGAAATTAAAAAATAAATGATGACCAAGCGAATTCGCTTTCTTCCATATTAAACAATACACAAATATATTTACCTTTAACCTTCATGAGCCACATGTGTTTTATTACTTTCCAAAATGTAAAATTTATTGGTGACATCTCATGAATAATTCTGGCAAGTTTCATGTTCCTGTCCTCAAGATAACATTGGTTGCTATGTTGACAAAATGTATTATGCATTTTTAAAATAGCTCACTTTTCATCATATGAGGTGGGGCTAGGCTTGTGTGAGATGCTAATAAATTTTATTCTTGGGGGAAAGTACAGGAGAAGTATTTTAAAGGACTCTTTTGATGCTGTGACTTAAATTTGTCAGTCATACAATGTAAATTAAATCATACAAAATTAATTTTCCCCAACTAGACAATACTTGCATGGAAAGTGCAGTAGTTGAATTACCAATATATAAAATGTAAAAAAACGTTATACTCTATAACCCATATTACACCCATCAGTCATACACCAAAATAAAGGGAATATAAAGGTTCTTGGAACAATTCCTAAGATATACAAGGTCCTTTTTATATAGCAAGTATAACCAGTGAAGAAACCAGGAAAAAGTATTTTTCTTTAATATTCTAACCCTGTGCAAAATACAAAACTGTAGAGTGCCATGTAACAGACAACACATGACCAATACCCATGCTGTGAAAAAAGTTATAAGTCTGTTTTGAGGAGGAAACAATTGTGCAAATCCATGACCACATTCCCATTACAAATAGGGCTGCAGTAAAGTGACTGGCGTTATAACCAGACCAATTTAGTGTGATCCATGTATCACAACTTTATGGTCTCAAAATAGTTACAGAAAAAAGCGAAAACCAGCAAGGTTTGTCAAATTCAACAAATAATTATTTCCCTAGATTACAATGTGAAAATTTAAAAAGAATTTACAGTATTGTGAATTAAATCAAATATAGTTCTAAAAGTTCTATCTCTAAATGTATGAAGCACCAAATGACTTCTAGTTGTGTTCCAAGTAATTTCCAATATTGAATGTGTTGATGTGTCTATAGTCTTAAAGGTAATAATGTGCCAATGGCCTGAAATGTGCTGATGTGTTAGGAGCTTTTTATGTATCACAATAATATAATCCAAAATGTTGTTTGAATTCAATATAATTCCAAACTGATGTTTAAGGAAAAAAATATTTTTGAGCACTTTGTAATTCTGGTGAATAATAAATTGAATAAATAAATCCACCCATATCAAAGCTGAACAAAAGAACAAGGCTGAATCCACTTCAAATAACCAAGATAAGAATGGATTAAATCTTATTGTAAACAACTTTATATATAATACCCCCTCCACTGACCTAGGTCACAATTACCATTTTCTGGAAATACTCTGTCAAAGCTGAGTTACATAATTAGTTAGGAATCTATGGTGAGCAATCAATTGAGCATATTCATCTCATAAAATGGTCTGCAATATAGTGAAGGGACCAACTGTGTGTGATCCAGGACCAATTACATCTTATAAGGGCTGCAATATAGTGAGGGAACTTTATAATGAGCAACTATTGTAATAATAAAGACAAAGGGAACAGAATATATATCTCTTGCTTGAATGAATATGCATGTGAACATACAAAATGTAAAACAGATACTTGAACTCAAAATCTCCCTAATACATAACCAACTTTCTGCCACCTGAGCTATCTGAAAAAAATTCTTGTGACATATTACCCTGTCATCTTTCTTTCACATTGTGATTCATGTCACAAAACATTACAGATTGTAGTTACAACATCCTCTGTTGTATGTCACAAGATGTGACACATAGCAGTGAGAACATCTGCTGCATGTCACAAAAATGCTACCCAGAGCAGTTACAACATCATCTGTCAAACCCATCGGATCAGCAAGGGTAAAAGTTTCTTTTAAAGAGCTACATCTGTTTACATAAGTGCATCCTAATCAGACTTGGCTCATCACTAAAACTGGGTGAAAGAATCACACTTAGAAGTTACAAACCAATAAGTCGAAAGGTAAAAGTCACAAGAGATGATCATTTTCATTTCAATGGGAGGTCAGTATGGTTTACGGTTTAGGATCTGCTGGTATCTATTGATTACATGGTTAATTTGTTGTCAGGCACTAAAAATATTTTAACCATGGCATATAAAATATTTCTAAGGATATTGAGATCACGAAATTTCATAGATCAAAGTAACTGTGGTCAGTTGGTTCTGGTTCTTTTGAGGAAAAAAAAGAGGTCCAAGTGGGTCTAAGATTATTCACCCATCTGCAACTTCAAATAAACCCAAATGCAGAAGCAGTTTTCTGAAATATTGAGGTCAGTAATAGATCTGAGATTATGATGCCATAGTCTTAAACTATGTAAATGAAACTGCTATTTAAAATGTTTTGTTGTTGTAAAATTCAATAAATAATTTATTTCTCTAAATTACAAAGTAAAACATAAAAGAAACAGCATTGTAAATTAAATCCCAAATAATCCTAAATGTTCTATCACAAGTCCAAATGTATAGAATGTTTTAAATGAATTCCAGTCTTGTATGCACTGATTTGCCAAGAGTCTTAAATGTGTTGGTGTACCATTAGTCTTTCTGTATCACAATGACATCATCCCAAATGTCATTCAATAAATTCACAACAATTCCAAAATAATGTTTTAATCCCAAATTTACATTTTTAAAAACAATTTTTATTAAAATCAACAAAACCATGTCTATGATGCCACTGTAACTATTTTCATATTACTATAAATACTCACATGAAAGCAGAATAATTTAGGAAAAAATAAAGGCCTGGAAGAAAGTGGGAGTGTCTTATCTATAAGCCAAGATTTAAACTTGGAAGTTTTTAAGTAATTCTTGTTGACTACCACACATGAGCCGTAAATCTTAGGACACACAAAAAACTAATTTTCACATGTCCTAAGACCTAAATGCATGTACAAAAAAAAAAATATATTCTCAGTGTTCCAACACTTACTAAACTGCTATAAACTACTATGATTGTTTTGTGCATGTGCATATTTTCTGATTTCTCGAGTAAAAAAAGGTAACGAGTTCATAATGTATGGGCCGGGAAACCAAACTATACTACTTTGAACAGTACTTACACAGTGCTGCAGTAAATTCTAAATGAATTTATTTAGGAAAACTTATAAATGTATTGGCAAAAATGAGATGCATACCTCCCTTGCCTCGGACATGTGAGTCAGCTTATACACTGGTCATGAACTTTTTATAATATTACCCATTCAGTTTTTAGAATATGGTATATTTATATATACATATACGGTCTATTTATACTATATTATGGTATATTTATACTATATTATGGTATATTTATACTATATTACAGTATATTTATACTATATTATGGTATATTTATACTATATTACAGTATATTTATACTATATTATGGTATATTTATACTATATTACGGTATATTTATACTATATTATGGTATATTTATACTATATTATGGTATATTTATACTATATTATGGTATATTTATACTACATTACAGTATATTTATATTATATTATGGTATATTTATACTATATTACAGTATATTTATACTATATTATGGTATATTTATACTATATTACAGTATATTTATACTATATTATTATATATTTATACTATATTATGGTATATTTATATATACTGCATATTTATACTATATTACGGTATATTTATACTATATGGTATAACAGGTTTATATGCGAGTATATATGGTACAATTATTTTGTGTACATTGAAATTTACATTTTGGAGATGTATCACACCATACTATGTCAAGATGTTGAAGTCATTTGTGATAAAATATTTCCTACATAACCCCAACATGTGACATAACATCAACAATACTTACTGACAACAAAGATCTGTGTTATACGATCCACACTGGGGAAATCTTTCTTATTCAAGACACATTTAAATGAAGTATTACTGCTGCTGTCTATGGAAATGATACGCACTACCTGTCCTCTTTCATCAGTTGTTGGTTCGTCATCATGACATAGTTCTTTACAGGGAACTAACTTTTCCCAGTTGTTGTCCTTCAGTTTGTACCAATCAATGGAGTCATAATTTATACCACAGCACAATATTTCTGTTGCGTGACCAAATCGCACATAGTCAAGATGTATATATGGTGATGTGAAACGTGGACCTGAAAAGAAAAGATATGTACATATGTCCTGCTCCGTTAATTTGTTTAAAAAAATGGTCCATGTTTTTGCTTGATACAGGCAAAAGTGGTTAGCATACAGGTTTACACTGTACCACGTTTAATGGTATGTCCCAACTTAAAATTGCAATCATTTTATGTTGCCCACAGCAGTTATTCTTTTGACTTAAAACAAATTATGAATCAAACAAATAGACCAAAATCCTTACCTGGTGGCAAATGTTTGCAAATATTTAACTGAAAACCTGACTTCTTAACATTACAAAACTTTCTTAGTGTAATCTTCATGATCTTGGTATAGGTCCTACATGGTGAGATTGTTATAAAGGAAGAAGATTATCATAATTACTATATTATCTTCATCAGACAGACATAAAAAAATAAAAAAAGTAAAAATTGTCCCAAAACTTTCAGTAATGAGAAAATTTATTAATGAATTATTCAACAGATTAATATTGCTTTAGCTAATATGTAGCAGGTTATTTTTCCATCTATGATTATAATGTCATAAATAGCAAATTTTGTAGTAAATTATGTTTCTCCGAGAATTACTTACCCAATCACATTACTTTAGGGATATTAGCCTGCTACCTCGCGAATCCAGCCCTACCAAAAGACGAAAATTCGTCTTTCCTGTCTATGTCATATAGACAAAGGGCAATAACTCTTGCCCATTACCTCCCCTTGCCGCCCGTTAGGTGTCGCTTCTTTAGTTTTTAAGCTGAGCGATATATAAAACACGAGGATGCTCGCATGGCGGGGTGGTTGGGAGGGTTTCTTAGTAATGTGATTGGGTAAGTATTCTCGGAGAAACATAATTTACTACAAAATTTGCTTTCTCCTTTGAATACGTTCCCCAATCACATTACTTTAGGAGAATAAGTAATAGGAGGAGGGAATGCGGAGCATCCGACCTCCACACGGGTATCCTCTAGGGAATGATGGTTGGATTCCCCATGTGAATGATAACCCGGTCTCCTAATTTTCAATCAGCAACACAGCCCAGGGTCACGTGATCTGTGACCCTTTTATACGGTTAAGAAGATAGATATTGAAATCTTCTTACCTACGAAAATTTATCTGGCGAATCCAGCGAAGCTAATAGGCTGTGCTGATTGTTGTACATGAGTCTGGTGGGCGTCTGGGCTGCCCAACACCGGACCTACTAGAATCAATGTTTGCCTCTGCGAGTACAAACTTGAAGATAAAACTGTAGAAGGTTGACTCTGCATGTCAGCCAACTGCTTCTATAAGGTGACTGATTTGCGAATTCTCAGAGTACGCCGAGCGTATAACCCACTACAGCCATGAAGCAAGGGCTTGAATGGTGATGTCTCATATCCCAGCTATCACCAGAAAAAAGAGGTGCTTGTATGTGACCTGACTCACCTCTATGCATTGAAATGGTGCTAGAGTGCCCAAACAGGATCTTACATGGCTGTTGATCCTGACTTATCTATAAAGAAAGCGAGCTAATGACGACTCGTTGATCGCCAATGTATGGTAATCTATTTTGGACTACGAAGCCTGGCTGCGTCAAGAGGACCATCAAACCCTCTGATCGGAACGGAAGAGAGTTCGGGTCACTAGAAAGGACATGTAACTCGCTCACCCTGCATGCTGAAGCTAAGGCTATCAAGAAACCCAATTTGTATGATAGTAGCTTTAACTAATCGTGGGTTAAAGACTCAATACTGTCTGAATTGAGTCATGTTAAAACCCAGGACAGATTCCATTTGGAAACAGGGTGAGGGATATAAGTCGATTGAATTTTTTTTTTTTTTTTTTTTTTTTTTTTTTTTTTTTTTTAAATGTCTAAAAGATCTGACAAATCTTTGTCATGGCTGATAGCACATGTACCAGAATGGCGGAATGTGTCTGATATCATGGAGCGGTAACATTTGAGAATAACTGGAGCCAGATGTTTCTCCTTGAAAAGCCAGAGAAAAGTTGGCCAGTTGAGGGATTGTGACACTCAGAGGAACAATGTGAATGATATGGTACCAGTCTCTGAAAACATGCCACTTGCCCTCGTAAACCTTCAGAGTAGAGGGCCTTCTTGCTCTCGAGATTCTCTCCGCAATCAAAGATTTAAATTGTTTGTCTTGCAAGGCTGTCTGGACAAGAGCCAAGCTTGAACAAAAAGACGGTCCGGACAGGGGTGGAACACCCCTGGCCGCGGTTGCTTGTGAATACTTGTGCTGACTGTAATCTTCCTGGGTAGATCTATCGCCTAGATTGAGTAGATCGGAGACCCAGTAGTTGTTCCATCTGAGAAGGGTAATCAGAACCATCTGACAATTCTGACCCCTTAACTTCTGGATTAATTCCAGTACCAAGACCGTGGGAGGGTAGGAGAATGACCACAACCCTTCCCAGGTGATTGATCGAGCATCCACGACCCAAGCTTCTGGGTCTGGAACCTGTGAGATGAAAGGTGGAGAATCTGCTATTCCACCTTGTTGCAAAAGATCAATCATCGGACGTCTCCAAAGTGTGTCGATTGGAAGAAAGTCCGATTGATGGAGTGACCATTCTGTGTGTCTGAATTGTACATTGAGGTGGAGATTGTCGAACCAATGTAGAAACTGCCAGTTCAGATTGCACAGGTCTGGTGATTGGTGTCCCCTTGTTTTGAGGCAAGGCACCACCACAATGTTGTCTGACATAATGAGGGCAGTTTGTAATAAGAGTTGATCCTGCCCGAAATGAAAGGCATTGATGACAGCCGTTATTTCTGAAAGGTTGATGTGGAAAGGGCTCGCCCCTGGCACCCACGTGCCGCTGACAGTATCTAAGTCCGGCAACAGGTGGGCACCCCAACCGTAGGTATTAGTGGCGGAACATACCGTTATCCCCTTGGGGTATCTCCAGAGTAATCCCTGTGGACAGCCTACAGGGGTTGTGCCATTGACTCAAGAATGATCGTATCTCTGGCGTGAGCATGACTGTTTTCTGGGATCGAAGGGACTTGAAAATGGCGCAATTACGCTAGCGAAGTCCTTTGTAAAGGGCGCCTAAAAGGACGGCTGAGAGGGATCAAGTCTGCTGCCGCATTGAATAATCCGAGGATCTGCAACTCTCTCGCTAAAATGCGCATCCTGTCGGAAACGGACTCTACGAGTGCAATTATCTGGATGATCGCAAACTCGAAGAAGCCTTACCAGATTCAGATCGGGAGAAACTCCACACCCAGATGGACCAAAATCCGGATTGGACAGAGATCAGACTTTATCCAGTTCACGAGAAAGCCTATATGACGTAAAGTGATATAAGATCGTTTCTGCCTTTGAGCAGTGTAGAACTTGACAGATGTTACTGGAGGATGTCGTCCAAATATACTGCCGACGCAATAGATGAAGTCGAGCGGAACAGGGTGACGACGTAATCCATAACCTTGGTACTAGCCCAAGGGCTTAAATTTAGGCCAAAAGGTATGACATGGAACTGATAAGCCTAGTCCCGACAAGCACAACGGAGAATGTCCGCAACTCGTGGGATAGGGACGTGAAATGTGCGTCGGTCATATCTAGCCAGCATATGATGGGGTTTAAGCGACGTGCCCTTCAGACATGCGTCACGACGTATCAGGTCTAGGTTGGCAGAAGCAGTCAGCGCATTGGCCATGGAATGGTGAGCTGCCCTGTTAAGAACCCTAGCTAACCGGGCCGTCGAATCCCAAGCATGTTCATTGCCAGATTTATCAGCGATCCTGAAAATGGCTAGGGAGGCTAGATCTAACAGTGAAGACGTAGCGACTACATTTCGAACCAGCTTGGACTTGGCATTGAACACCGTTTAGTCCACTTTATAAGACAATGGAGCAGACATATGGACTGCTGCCATATTTTTATCCAGAGCCGGGACCTCAGTACTGAACGCACCGGAGTGAGTTTTGTACCATCGACCTGAAAACGACGCTGGTACTTGGCTTTCAGAAAAGAAAAACCTTAGCAATTCCTGGATCCCCTATACGTGTCGACAGACGGTCATTAATTTCCTTAATTTTGTCGACTGGGGAAGGAGGCGGAAGGATAGAGTCTCTTCCCCCCCCCATCCAGATCGACCGACGCTCTAACCTTATAGTCGGTAATGGCAGCAGAAGGTGGAGGGCATTCTGAAGGGGCCAACACCCTATAAATTTCCTCCACTGCGGCTTTGAAGCTGAACTCAATCCGTTCCATAGTTGGATCTGCATACCGCTGATTTGCCTGCGACTCATCGCACTCACTATGTACATAATCTTGCTCTGGTAAAGCATCCATATCGGGGTAATGCATACCAGGTGGTATAGATGACTCGATTCCATCATCTCTGATAAAGGCATTCACTCTCCCTTGTGGATGAGCTGTTAGCCTATGGACGGCCGGCAATGCCGCATGAATTGATTGGCATATGTTTGGCCTGAATGACTGCGACCGGCCGGCTATGACCGGCACCGACCGCTCGAATGGTCGGGTTGGATCGAGAGATTCCTCGCCAACTATCTGTGTCATGGTAGTGATATGTAACCGGTAGTACGGATTGACAGACGGAAACATCATTAGAATCTTCGTCAATCCGATTTGTGCGGATTGCGGTATGATAAAAGTCCCCGTGCTGGTACAGCGGTATAGTCGGATGGACTGATATAAGACTAAAATCTCCATACGGTTGGACGACCGGTGCCTGTTGGACTGGACGGCCGGAGCCGGATGAACGGTCAGTGCCGGCAAGTGTCGGCTGAAAGCTTGGCTGGACGACCGGTGCCATATGGGCTGAACGGTCATTGCCGGATCGCCCGGTGCCGGTTAGTGCCGGCTGGAAGGTCTGCTGGATGACCGGTGCCATATGGGCTGAACGGTCATTGCCGGATGGACGCCCGGTGCCGGATGGTGCCGACTGTAAGGTAATAGCAATTACATAATGCTTATGTAGTGCGTCCAGCACTGCGCGCCCATCTACCATTTGCTCAGAGGGAATGTTGGTTCTGGTACAGCTTGCATATCTGTACAGCATACAAGGTGACTTAGATGACGCAATTCTGTCATAATTGACACTTTCACTAAATCTCCCTTGTGGAGAAGCCGTGAACATATGGACGGCCGGCACTGCCGGCTGATTGAACTGGCGGATGGTCGGCCTGAAAGACCTGTTCTGGTAAAGCTGTCATATCTGGGTAGCGCATACCAAGTGGCATAGATAACTCAATTTCGTCACCTCTGATAATGTCACTAATTCTCCCTTGTTTTAAAATCACACCGTCACGTATTTGACATGACGGGAGGTGTACACCGGCAATACCGACTAATTTGTCTGGTATATGGTCGGCCGGAATGTCGGCGAAGGTCCGGCTATGACCGGCACCTGCCTCTCGAATGGTCTGATTGGAGGGAGATTCATCTATAACATTTCTCTCATGGTAGTGATATGTAACCAGTAGTGTAGATTGACTGACGGCTACATCACTATAATCTCCGTAAATCCGATGTACAGCCGGTGCAGGTTGATGCCGGCTGGAAGACCGGTGCCATTTGGGCTTAACGGTCGTTGCCGGATGGTCGGCCGGTGCCGGTTGATGCCGGCTGAAAGGTCGGCTGGACGACCGGTGCCATTTGGGCTGAACGGTCGCTGCCGGATGGACGGCCGGTGCAGGTTGATGCCGGCTGGAAGGTTGGCTGGACGACCGGTGCCATTTGGGCTGAACGGTCGTTGCCGGATGGACGGCCGGTGCCGGTTGATACCGGCTGGAAGGTCGGCTGGACGACCGGTGCCAATTGGGCTGAACGGTCGTTGCCGGATGGACGGCCGGTGCCGGTTGATGCCGGCTGGAAGGTCGGCTGGACGACCGGTGCCATTTGGGCTGAACGGTCGTTGCCGTATGGACGGCCGGTGCCTGTCGACGCAGGCTGGAAGGTCGGCTGGCCGGCCGGTGCCATTTGGGCTGAACGGCCGGTGCCTGTTGATGCAAGCTGGAAGGTCGGCTGGCCGTCCGGTGCCATTTGGGCTGAACGGACGGTGCCGGATGGACGGTTAATGCCGGTTTGCCTGCTGAAGTGCCGGCTGAACTGACGGTGTCGGCTGGACTGACAGCTGGAAGGCCGGCGAAAGTGCATATTAAAATGGATCCAATTGATCCAGCATAGACTCCATGCGTCCGGACTTACAGGCCCGAAAGCCATGTACGGATCTGCGGTGAAATTTACACCCACTGGGCAGCCTAAACCATGTCAACATAATTTCCTCCATTTCCACATTGCCAACACCCATTTTGCCATTCATGCCTTCGTTGTCGACTTTGCTTACTGAAACGACAAAAGAAGAGAACAAAGCACAAATTAAAAAAATTCAGCATATTATTAATTCGATAATACTATAACCGTTATTAACGGAGTAGTCAAAATTATTCCGTGCCATGTTAACTCTTAATGACAACACTAGTTATCGCCGTGAGCGTGTTGCAATGGTTCGTTCAAGACGAAGTCTACTGAAACGAAAAAGATGATAAACAAAGCACAATTAGCAATTCAGCACGCTATTAAGTCGCTATTACCATAACCGTAACTAACGGAGGAAGTGAAATGATTTAGTGTCGCGTGAACTCATGACTACAACATGAATTCCGCCAAAGCACAAATTAAAAATTCAGCATATTATTAATTCGATAATACTATAACCGTTATTAACGGAGTAGTCAAATTATTCCGTGCCATGTTAACTCTTAATGACAACACTAGTTATCGCCGTGAGCGTGTTGCAATGGTTCGTTCAAGACGAAGTCTACTGAAACGAAAAAGATGATAAACAAAGCACAATTAGCAATTCAGCACGCTATTAAGTCGCTATTACCATAACCGTAACTAACGGAGGAAGTGAAATGATTTAGTGTCGCGTGAACTTGTGACTACAACACGAAATTCCGCCATTAATAGTCGCAACTGGTCGTTCAGAGACGAAGTCTACTGAAACGGAGAAAAAGATAAACAAAGCACAAATTAAAAATTCAGTACGCTATTAAGTCGCTATTCCATAACCGTAACTAACGGAGGAAGCGAAATGATTAAGTGTTGCGTGAACTCGTGACTACAAGACGAAGTTCGCCATTAAAGTCGCAAATTGGTCGTTCAAAGACTTTTTTGAAGTCTACTGAAACGTCAAAGAAGATAAATAAAGCACACATTATCAATGCAGCACGTTATTAGTCGCTAATATCGTAAACGTTACATACGGAATAAGCGAAATTATTGAGTGCTACATGTATTACATGCTAGTACCGCCATAAGCGTGCTTTGACCACGTTGCAACCTGGTCCGAAGTCTAGAAAAGGTGACAAAGTCACTCAAATTGGAAAATATTGTAAAATAATGTATACGACCTGTAGTGGAATGATTATCCAACACAGTAATTCCAAATTTAACTTCGGATGGTCAGAATTTACACTAAGATGGCTTGGATTCATTGGAGGTCTAATTGTACGTGTTTTCGCGTACAGCGAAGCTAAAAAACTAAAGAAGCGACACCTAACGGGCGGCAAGGGGAGGTAATGGGCAAGAGTTATTGCCCTTTGTCTATATGACATAGACAGGAAAGACGAATTTTCGTCTTTTGGTAGGGCTGGATTCGCGAGGTAGCAGGCTAATATCCCTAAAGTAATGTGATTGGGGAACGTATTCAAAGGAGAAATCTTTTATTCTTCTTTCTTTTGTATACCTTTTCTCTTTGGTTTTGTGTTATAAAAAATCAAAAGACATAAGGAAACAAATACGACCTATTATATAGCCCACAAACATACAGACATCACAGTAACTCAATTGGCCATTAACCTGCATTATAAATGATTACTTACAGGTGATTATAAGAACACTCACTTGGTTGATTATAAATGTGTTAAGTGCTCAGTTTTCATGTTTATGACAGAGATTTTCTGTAATCAGCTTTCATGTTGATGACAGCTTGGTCACTGTAGTCAATTATTATGTTAATGGTAGCTTGGTCACTGCAGTCAATTATCATGTTAATGACAGCTTGGTCACTATAGTCAATAACCATGTTGATGACAGCTTTGTCAATATCGTCAATTATCATGTTAATGGTAGCTTGGTCACTGCAGTCAATTATCATGTTAATGACAGCTTGGTCACTATAGTCAATAACCATTTTGATGACAGCTTTGTCAATATAGTCAATTATCATGTTAATGGTAGCTTGGTCACTGTAGTCAATATCATATTGATGACAGCTTGGACACTGTAGTCAATTATCATATTGACTGCTTGAACACTTAGTCAATTATCATGTAGCTTGGTTACTGTAGTCAATGACCATGTTAATGACAGCTTGGTCACTGTAATAAATTATAATGTTCATGACAGCTTGATCACTGTAGTCAATTATTATGTTGATGACAGCTCGATCACTGTAGTCAATTATTATGTTGACAGCTTGATCACTGTAGTTAATTATAATGTTGATGACAGCTTAGTCACTGTGGTAAAATATCATGTTGATGACAGCTTGGTCACTGTACTCAATTATAATGTTCATGACAGCTTGGTCATTGTAGTCTATGACAACTTGGTCACCGTAGTCAATTATAATGTTGATGACAGCTTGGTCATTGTAGTCAATTATCATGCTGATGATAGCTTGGTCACTGTAGTCAATTATCATGTTGATGACAGCTTGGTCACTGTAGTCAATTATAATGTTGATGAGATTTACTATTCTGCTGGCCTTGGTAGTCAAAGTAAATGTCTTTGAAATTACCGAATAGCCAATTTCATGTATCATGTATGTAAAGGGCCATGTCTATGTAAAAAATGCAAACAGGCTAGATGATATGAAATACAATTACAATACAATTTGACTTAAATAGTTGGATAGTGCTTTTAGTTATTTTGTAGGGTTTAATGCCATTTTTGTGCACATGATATGCTATACATGGTGGCCTGTATTAATGGTGGAGGAAGAACCTGGAAAGAACTACCAGCCCTCAAGAAGATACTGGCAAGCTTTCTCATGTATCTACACTAGCTTAGCCTGAGACTTAATCCCATGCAGAGAGAAGTGAGATGGCAGTGATCCATAATGGTGACTGCATAGACCACATGGCCAATTGAGGCCCCCCTTTTAGTAGGATGCTATCCAATTGGTGTCAGTATGTCATATGTTTACTCCCAAAAAAACTTTTCAATCAAAACCTTGTAATATTCAGTCAACCGGATCAGTCATTAGGAGTCATATGTTTACTCTCAAAAAAATTTTTTAATCAAAACCTTGTAATATTCAGTCAACCAGATCAGTCATTAGGCATCATATTTGGATTAATTAACTAATAGCTGAACGAAGAAATTTGAATTTTTTAGTGCAGAAACCATTTTTCCTCTGTCAGTCAGTGACCTTGGCTTTTCACCTTTGGCTCACAAAATGACCCCAAGTGCAGCTATTCACAAAGTTTGGTCCAAATATGTGATTTTGAACAAATGTCATTGAGCAGAAACTATTTTTCTTCTCTCAGAATGACCGTGACCTTTTGACCCAAAATGCAAACCATAACCAATGTTTAATAACTTTAAACAGTGAAATATGAATTATAATAAGAACCCCATGTTTCTTTTTTCAGTTATAATAATCTTAACCTTTGACCCTGAAATCTACAAGTTTCTTGCTTACCCCATGTGCCATCCACAATGGTTGGTAACTGCAAAAGGTGAACAACTTGAGTCATTATTCAGGAACAAAATTAGTAACAGACATTCTACTTTTCAATACTACATTTTGAACGGAAAAGAAATATCAGTAAATCTGCTACTAAACATTAATCACTAATTCATCATAACATAAGAAAAATTATATATGTTACTCTATCTGCTTAATACATCTGGAAACCAAAAATCTATTTAAAATCTTTTTCATGATGACAAAACTGCTAGTAGTATTACCCTGGTCACTGATGCTTGACGAATTACTGATGCACTGTTTTGTGTACGACTGTTGCAGTAAGCTGAGAAATACTGCTATAAAAATGAGATGAACCAGTCCATTATGTTCCATTCTGCTTATGCAAATGAGATGAACCAGTCCTTTACGTTCCATTCTGTTTTCTTGATCTTGGTCCTGGAATAAATGATATTTACCAAATTTAAATCAAATAGTATCTAAATTGTCAACTTGATTTGGATTCTGAACCAAATAGAAGAAAATTACAAGTAATCTGGTTCTGCAAGATGTTTTCTGTTGAAATATCTGCCAGTGTTGTTGATTCAGAGCTATAAAAAAATTGGATGCCCGGAGCCCTTTTAAGTTTCTGATCAGAAAGACTGAAGGAAGCTCAAAAATCAGCAATATTGTGCCACCTGCTGTATTTGTAGTTCCCTCAAGCCCAAGAAGACCATATATTAAGACAAAAGCAAAGCACATGACTAATAAAATAGAAAAAAAGTACCATTTCAATTCTCAATATTACACTAGTTCCTTTAGTGTTGACTTTTGCTGCATGTTAATAAACTGTCACTTACTTATGCTGACTTGGTAATTAATGTTACACTGGTTAAATATATCAAGTGGTACAGTGTACCCATAAAATTCTTTGAAAACTATGCTAAGCAAGGAAATTAGAGACTTAAATAACTTCCATTACAATGTTTAACCCTAAAAGACTCAGTCCAAAGAATTGATAGCTGCTGTTTCTACTGGGTCAGTGTTTTTTTTTATTGTGTCTTACATGCAGTACTTATGACAAAAACTACATTACAAAACTTGAAGACTGTTTTATCTGATTCATATGAAGAAAAAAAATGTCTCTCTAATTTCATTTCTGTTTTGAACTTTTGAGAAGCATGGAGATTTTTGCAGCATTCACAAACTTAAGCCACTCCAAGACTCTGAGATCATGATGCACAGATTGTACACCGACCTGAAGACATACCCAAAGGCATACAAAGATCGCAAGAGCCAAGTTGTATGTCACAATTATTGATATCCACCCCTGAACATGCAGAAATTGTGAAACTGTGGAATCCTTTGGATTTTTGGCCCTCTATGGATGAATTTCACATTCAGAATTTAGTCTCATGAACAAAAAGTCATAAACATATAGGACCAACCATTACCTTATTTAGAAGGCTTGAACCAAATTAATAGTAACAGAAAATATGACCCTATTGGACAAAATTATGAATCCAGGCAAATAATAACTTTAAAGCCACTTACCCTAGACATGTGCCTTTAAAAAACTTGCATCAATTGCATATATTCTGAAAACATTTGTGTCAAGGCTAAGCCTTCTATAATTTTTATTCATCTCCATCCATCTGATGAAACATCAACATTGTCTAATACTGGAAACCTCCATGTCAAGAAGGCTTCTGTCAATTGAAAGCCTCCATGTCAAGATGGTTTCTGTCAACTGAAAGCCTTCATGCCAGGAAGGTTTCTGTCAACTGAAAGCCTCCATGTCAGGAAGGTTTCTATCAATTGCAAGCCTTGTTGTCAGGAAGGTTTCTCTCAATTGAAAGCCACCATGTCAGGAAGGTTTCTATCAATTGAAAGCCTCCATGTCAGGAAGGTTTTTCCATGTCAGGAAGGATTCTGTCAATTGAAAGCCTCTATGTCAGGAAGGTTTCTCTCAATTGAAAGCCACCATGTCAGGAAGGTTTCTATCAATTGAAAGCCACCATGTCAGGAAGGTTTTTCCATGTCAGGAAGGTTTCTTTCAACTGAAAGCCAGCATGTCAGGAAGGTTTTTCCATGTCAGGAAGGTTTCTGTCAATTGAAAGCCAGCATGTCAGGAAGGTTTCTGTCAATTGAAAGCCAGTATGTCAGGAAGGTTTCTGTCAATTGAAAGCCTCTATGTCAGGACAGTTTCTGTCAATTGAAAGCCTCCATTTCAGGGGAGGTTTCTGTCAAATGAAAGCAGGATGTGTCAAGGTAGGTTTGATTCTGTTACACATCTTTTTCTGAAAGAGTAATGCATAAATGTGTTTACGGTTTTAATAATGGCAGCAATATTTGATGGCAGACAGATACATGTATTAGTAAAAATGTGTATGGCCTTCACTGAGCAAGAATGCTTTTGTATCAATCTAGCAAAATTCTGTTTAGCAGTTTTTTAGATTTTAATGATAAATTAGTAACATCTGAATAAATTTAAGTCCTACATTTTGCCGAAATGTTATTTTGTCAACTTTGGCACCAACAGACTTTCTTCATGTCAAAAAGTTGTTTGTTTTAGATTCGGTACAAACTGAACAGCCATTCTTCAAGCCCGAAGAATTTGTTTGGGTTCAAATAGCCAAATTATACTGAGTAGTTTTGAAAAGATGTCAAAGAAATATAGCTCAATAACACTTAAAAGCATGCTCATGTGCTTGTCTTAGAATTTGAATTTATTAGAAAAAAGACTGAGTAATTAAAGTCCTAGTAAAGCAATAGAACCATAGTTTGTGGAAAAGCATCAAAATATGCTGCCAAGCGTATGAGATATTCCTGAAAATATAGATTTAGTCCAATGAGGAACATGCTATACAACATCATTATTTAGGCAAGAAGATGACACACCAAAGAGCATAAATATCAGGAAAGATGCCTTACATTATAGGATTAGCAGATTTGAGTCCAATACTCTTGGTATCAAGGCTAAAATCAAACTACTGAATCTTTTTGTATTCATGTGAGGCCTGGACTCCGACAGCAGAATTACAATGAAGAATCAAGGCACTTGAAAAGAGATGCTACAGAACCATCCTTGGCATCTCGTACATGAAGGACCACATCATAAATGAAGAAGTGCATAACACCATCAGGCACAAAGTAGGCCATTATGAAGACCTCCTCAACACTGTCACAAAGAGAAAGCTGAAATGGTATGGCCATGCCACTAAAGCCAACAGTCTATCAACAACAGTACTTTGGACAGCATCCAGGGTAGCAGAAGGTGAGGTAGACAGAAAAAAAAGTGGACTGATAACATCACAGAATGAACAATGAAAAGTCTTGTAGAGACACGGGCAATGGCACATGATTGAGACAAGTGGAGGGAACTGGTCAGATGTTCAGCAGCAAAATGCCTCAACGACCACACTAGTTCAAGAGACTGATGATGATAATGATGATGATGATGGCTTTAATGAGCTGGTGCTCTGCAAATACCTAAATATATGCTCTGGTGTTTACACTCAAGATATCTTAGATTGTGTCAATATCTAGAGCTGTACCGATTAATCGACCGTACGCGTAATCGGGCCGATTATTAGCACAATCGGTATAATCGGGTATCGGCAAAAATAATCGGTGCCGATGCAAATAATTTTTTTAAATAACCAATTTTTCCTGATAAAAGTTGTATATACAGTCGCGTTTTGACTGACCGTAGCTTAATCCTTTGTAACACTAGAGCTCGGGATAAATGCAGTATGCAAACAAGTTGCTCATTAACTAACACTACTGTATAGTCGAATAACCATATAACGAGATAAACACATCGAACCATCAATTAATCTTTTGTAACAAAGAGATTGCTCTAATAAAGTATTTAAAAAGAATTTATCTTGCTGCCGGTTGTGCGAAATTTTCAACTCCAGCGTCCGGTAACATTTGTAAACTGCAGTAAACCAGACTAAAGTACATGTCGCTAACCGCCATTGTAGTGCCAAAGTCATGTGAATAGCCAGTAAGATTAACATCAAAGGGAGTAATGATGGATATATACACAGTCAATTTTGAGGTTTGTGTTTTTTCTTTATCTTTATGAAAACTCACAAAACACCGATAGTCCTTATGTCCCAGTGAGAAATTGTTTGAAAGGGCTTCAGTGTAGGTTTGAGTACGTCGTCTGTCTTTCAGTTAATCCGTAATGCCTGGAGGGTGAACGAACTCATTGTCTTTAATACTAGTAAGTGAGAATCATTTCCGGATTTTTTAAAATTATTTTTTATTTCTTTTGTTAGTGTTTCACCAAGCCACCATCTGGCAGAAGGGGCGGTCTCTCATAAGTCATAACAGGTTTTACTGTACCTTTGAAGCACCGACATATACTAAACAAATAAAACAATTCTATATCAATGTTTTACAATTATCTGATGTTGCCGCAGCAATAACGAGTATTTGTTGTCGTCAAAGCAAGCCGACGACCTTTGCTCATAGAAAGTCGGCAATAAACTCAAAAGCATTGCCTCAATTTACATAGTGATTAGAACATATTTATTGTGCCGCGAAACTTTCCTGTTTGCAAAAAAAAAAAAAAAAAAAAAAAATCGCCACCCCCACGGTCTGTGGACAACAGAGTAGTAATTTATTTGGACACATTGTTTCAAGAGCCCAAATAGATTGTCGGCTTATACCTGAGTACATAATATGGTAATGAAATAATCGGTCTCATAATCGGTATCTGCAATTTTGATAATCGGCTATACGCGGTATCGGCATAATCGGCAAAAAGTGACATCGGTACAGCTCTATCAATATCTAGAGTTGTCGACAACAAACTGATAAATCTTTAGAACATTTATTGAAAAATTGCATGTTTTCTTTTAATATTCAGTCAAATTAACAGTTTTAAAAATGATAACAATTCACATATGAGCTTGTCAGACATTGGTATTACTCTAGCATTGCTCAAATTCAAACTCTGTTGCCCAAATTTTGGATCATTTAATTTTGACATCATTATGCTGAAAAATAGTCTTTTGGTTTGTTTAATTTATTTCCATATCATTTACAATATAAATACACTTTCTAATTTTACTTTGCATGACTCTGTTCGGCTTTGTGTGATTTTGTGAGGCTAGTATGACCAACCACAGGGGCTCGTTACAAATAAATTTAAGTATCCGTTGCTGAATCAAGTGCTGGGGATCTAACTTGTAGGCCTAATATTGTCCCCAGCCCTCGATTCCGGATACTCCTATTTTCCTTTCTAACGAGTCCATGTGGCAGGGACGTCATTTCAAGAGGGCGAGGACAAATGCTCCCCCCCCCCCCGAATTTGCATGTACTATAAAATTGATGTCACCTATATACGAAAATTAACAAGCCCGTCAAGTTTTGCTCCCACCCTGAAAAAAATGAAAGCATGTATCTGCCCTGTGTGACCTACTAAAACCAAACCACAGGAGTCGGACGTTTCATCAATAAAGTACGGCGAAATCTATGAAAACATGGAATCACTTTATCGGTAATGTAAATGAAAACAATGAGTGCAAGCGTTACCACAACACTCCGCTCGATTTAACTTTTCTTGCGCGTCTGTTATCGCTTAAGAATCGCAAGAAGACGGAAACACTACACAATTACATTCAAAAGACAGTCACGTACCAACGGATGCCGCTCAGATGACCATCGCATGAATCCAATCCGGCGATTAACTCAAAGTCTGTTTAGTTATCAATGACAATTTGGGCTGGATATTTAGATTTTTGACGAATGTTGAATTCAGCATAAGTTTGGGTGATCTATGTTCGAATAAAAGCAAATCGTACCTGGAAAAATTGAAGTCTGTAACGTGGAACACTCCTGGTGAAACCGAAAGTAAGAGGGATATCTTCCGGTATTTTTAAATGACGTCATTTCCGTGTACTTAGGATTGCGACCAACAGGGGTTAGGGGGCTCCCCAAAATGCTTCAAACAATAATCTTGCTCCGATTTGAAGAAAGAATTAATTATGTACCTCAACGCTGATTTTTATGTTTTGGGCGTCTGCGTCACAAAGCGTAGTGAAGGATCTCACTAAACACCCCAAGACACCCCAAGACTCCCGAAGAACACCTTGAAGTTTACATAATACCTACCTTAAATTTAAACAAAACCACAAAAAACAAACAAAGAAACAAACAAGCAAAAAAACTGTGAATATTTAGCGATATTTTGTGCAACAGGAAATTTAATGAGGTCCGGAGTTGCCAATGGACATAACTTCCGTTTAGACGAAGAGTGTTCCGGTACAGTAACGTGAACATTTATCAACATTTATTAATAATTAACAATACCACAAATAAGTCGTAAAATAAGTTAATCAAAATAGCAAATTTATTGTATATACAATTATTTTTTTTTATCTCAGTACGAATTTAATTATTCCTCCATGCCTTTATTTTGACAATTTTTAACATAAAGCATAAACAATTCAATTCTTCGTGTGCTATAAAAGTGATGTCGCCTATATACGAAAATTAACAAGCCCGTCAAGTTTTGCTCCCCACCCTGACAAAAATGAAAGCATGTATCTGCCCTGTGTGACCTAATAAAACCAAACCACGGGAGTCGGACGTTTTATCAATAAAGTACGGCGAAATCTATGAAAACATGGAATCACCTTATCGGTAATATAAATGAAAACAATGAGTACAAGCGTTACCACAACACTCCGCTCGATTTAACTTTTCTCGCGCGTCTTTTATCGCTTCAGAATCGCAAGAAGACGGAAACACTACACAATTACATTCAAAAGACAGTCACGTACCAACTCATGCCACTCAGATCAGGTTAGATCCTGATTCATGGACGGATACTCCTAATTTGCTTTGTAACGAGCCACTGTGACTAAGATGACCATCGCATGAATCCAATCCGGCGATTAACTCAAAGTCTGTTTAGTTATCAATGACAATTTGGCTGGATATTTAGATTTTTGACGAATGTTGAATTCAGCATAAGTTTGGGTGATCTATGATCGAATAAAAGCAAATCGTACCTGGAAAAATTGAAGTCTGTAACATGGAACACTCCTGGTGAAACCGAAAGTAAGAGGGATATCTTCCGGTATTTTTAAATGACGTCATTTCCGTGTACTTAGGATTGCGACCAACAGGGGTTAGGGGACTCCCCAAAATGCTTCAAACAATAATCTTGCTCCGATTTGAAGAAAGAATTAATTATGTACCTCAACGCTGATTTTTATGTTTTGGGCGTCTGCGTCACAAAGCGTAGTGAAGGATCTCACTAAACACCCCAAGACTCCCGAAGAACACCTTGAAGTTTACATAATACCTACCTTAAATTTAAACAAAACCACAAAAAACAAACAAAGAAACAAACAAGCAAAAAAACTGTGAATATTTAGCGATATTTTGTGCAACAGGAAATTTAATGAGGTCCGGAGTTGCCAATGGACATAACTTCCGTTTAGACGAAGAGTGTTCCGGTACAGTAACGTGAACATTTATCAACATTTATTAATAATTAACAATACCACAAATAAGTCGTAAAATAAGTTAATCAAAATAGCGAATTTATTGTATATACAATTATTTTTTTTTTATCTCAGTACGAATTTAATTATTCCTCCATGCCTTTATTTTGACAATTTTTAACATAAAGCATAAACAATTCAATTCTTCGTGTGCTATAAAAGTGATGTCGCCTATATACGAAAATTAACAAGCCCGTCAAGTTTTGCTCCCCACCCTGACAAAAATGAAAGCATGTATCTGCCCTGTGTGACCTAATAAAACCAAACCACGGGAGTCGGACGTTTTATCAATAAAGTACGGCGAAATCTATGAAAACATGGAATCACCTTATCGGTAATATAAATGAAAACAATGAGTACAAGCGTTACCACAACACTCCGCTCGATTTAACTTTTCTCGCGCGTCTTTTATCGCTTCAGAATCGCAAGAAGACGGAAACACTACACAATTACATTCAAAAGACAGTCACGTACCAACTCATGCCACTCAGATCAGGTTAGATCCTGATTCATGGACGGATACTCCTAATTTGCTTTGTAACGAGCCACTGTGACTAAGATGACCATCGCATGAATCCAATCCGGCGATTAACTCAAAGTCTGTTTAGTTATCAATGACAATTTGGCTGGATATTTAGATTTTTGACGAATGTTGAATTCAGCATAAGTTTGGGTGATCTATGATCGAATAAAAGCAAATCGTACCTGGAAAAATTGAAGTCTGTAACGTGGAACACTCCTGGTGAAACCGAAAGTAAGAGGGATATCTTCCGGTATTTTTAAATGACGTCATTTCCGTGTACTTAGGATTGCGACCAACAGGGGTTAGGGGGCTCCCCAAAATGCTTCAAACAATAATCTTGCTCCGATTTGAAGAAAGAATTAATTATGTACCTCAACGCTGATTTTTATGTTTTGGGCGTCTGCGTCACAAAGCGTAGTGAAGGATCTCACTAAACACCCCAAGACACCCCAAGACTCCCGAAGAACACCTTGAAGTTTACATAATACCTACCTTAAATTTAAACAAAACCACAAAAAACAAACAAAGAAACAAACAAGCAAAAAAACTGTGAATATTTAGCGATATTTTGTGCAACAGGAAATTTAATGAGGTCCGGAGTTGCCAATGGACATAACTTCCGTTTAGACGAAGAGTGTTCCGGTACAGTAACGTGAACATTTATCAACATTTATTAATAATTAACAATACCACAAATAAGTCGTAAAATAAGTTAATCAAAATAGCAAATTTATTGTATATACAATTATTTTTTTTTTATCTCAGTACGAATTTAATTATTCCTCCATGCCTTTATTTTGACAATTTTTAACATAAAGCATAAACAATTCAATTCTTCGTGTGCTATAAAAGTGATGTCGCCTATATACGAAAATTAACAAGCCCGTCAAGTTTTGCTCCCCACCCTGACAAAAATGAAAGCATGTATCTGCCCTGTGTGACCTAATAAAACCAAACCACGGGAGTCGGACGTTTTATCAATAAAGTACGACGAAATCTATGAAAACATGGAATCACCTTATCGGTAATATAAATGAAAACAATGAGTGCAAGCGTAGTGAAGGATCTCACTAAACACCCCAAGACTCCCGAAGAACATGAACTTTACATAATACCTACCTTAAATTTGAACAACAAACAAACAAACAAACAAACAAAAAACTGTGAATATTTAGCGATATTTTGTGGAACAGGAAATTTAATGAGGTCCGGAGTTGCCAAAGGACATAACTTCCGTTTAAACGAAGTGTGTTCCGGTACAGTAACGTGAATATTTATCAACATTTATTAATAATTAACAATACCACAAATAAGTCGTAAAATAAATTAAACAAAATAGAAAATTTATTGTATATACAATTTTTTTTTTTTTATCTCAGTAACAATTTAATTATTAATCCATGCCTTTATTTTGACAATTTTTAACATAGAGCATAAACAATTAAATTCTTCATGTGTTAGTACTTGTCAAGCGTTTCTTGGTCCTCTCGTTGACAGGCCTTCTTCGCTGATCAGGTTTTCGTGCACTTCCTCTTGTCTTATTAATTTGGGTATATTTTCGATCTTGTGATTTGATGTACTTCGATTTCTGCGTACGTTTAATGTCATTGAAGAACTTTGCGAAAATCTCTGTCTTACGATTTTAGGATTTGCACATCCAGACTCTGCCGTGTATATGGTAAATGTTTTCTTCTTTTGTTAACTGATTATTCCCGCTGTCATGAAGAGCGCTTCTATAATCCATGAAATGGAGTTGTGAGAGAGTTTTAGAATCTTATTGATGGACTCTGCGTTGTTATTAGTCCAATTCATGCGGTCAGTATTTTTGCGGCTACATTTGAAAATGCATTTCTGAAGTCTCGGTTTCAAGTTGCTGGTAAAGTATGGCGCAAATGTCGGATGCTGTTCGTTGATGATTAGTTTCCAGATGTTCTGATCGGCTATTAAAATCCATTGTAGTATTTGCGTAGGTGATGCCACCGGTACCAAATATTTTGGCCATTATTATATCACGTTCACCCTTTTCAATCCCAATTTTATTTTGAAGATAGTGCCTCACATTATCCTTAAGATGCTTAGTGCGACGATAACGTGTAGCTGAGGGGAATTTATATTCTATTGCCGTTGTTACGTCCTTCTAGTCATCAACTTCCAAATTCCATTTTTTCAGACACTCGTACTTCCACGGATTCAATATCTCATTCTTGCTCTTTAGCAGTATGTTCGAGAAAATTCTTGTAAGTTCTTTAAGAAGCGTATTGGTGCAAAAGGTCGGGAACAATACAAATTGGATGTTCGTTTGTATTGTTTCGGACAACGCTTTGATTTTTGTATACCAACGTTGATTAATGGAACGAAATATGCTCCAGAAAGCTCTTGTAAGTTATGTATGAAGCGTGTGTGTACAGAAGGATAGGGTCAATACATATCAGATGTTCTTTTGTACTGTTTCCGATAACTGTTTGATACGTTATATCGTTTTACTCATCAATAATTGTTTGATACGTTATACTTTCCTTTTACTTGTCAATAACTCTTTATGCAATTTGTTTTGTAAAGATAATGTGAAGAAAATAAGTTTTGCTAGAGAACTCAGCAATCAATAAATATGCATTAATGTTTGATAGTGTTTCTATTTGGTCTAATTTATGAAAAAGTTAATTTCATAATTTCTATATTGAAACATTGGAAAGTTACTTTGGTAAAAATAAACGTAAATGCGATAGCTCATATCTTGTTTCTGATTTAAGCTAGAACCTTGATGTTTTAAATGAATGTAAAACGATGACAATCGACCTTTTATATGCTTCAACTCTGCTTCAGGTAACATTAATAACTTCTAACGTAAACCACGCATGTGTGTTTCATTGCTTGTATTTCGTCTTTTAATCAGTCGGTGATTGGGATGAATCAGCCCATAATTTGCTTTGAATAAGCACGGTCCATATCAGCCATTGCCGAATCAGCCTGATACATACAGTGGCAAAACTGAGGAGGGGAGGCAAATTTTTGGTTGTGTTTAAATATAAATGCCGCTTTTGAAACGAACAGAAAAGGTACTAATACAGAAAAATACCCTTTATAAATTGGATTCAGACGATATCTACGAGCTACGACATATGCATCATTTACGACATCTTTAGATAAAGTGACAAAAGCCCATTTCGTCAATGTAACGGCATCGTCTTTAATCAGCATGTTTCGTAGTTTTGGCATATCCTCTCGATTCGCTATTAAGACAATGTTATTCCTATACTGCCATAAAGAATGTGACATGTATAAGACCACTCATTGTATTTGTTTCAGTAAATATATCTTAGTAGAAGGAATACATTTTATTTTTCAATATACAGCATAAGAGGAGCAACAACTTGAGGGGGGGGGGGGTTGATAGATATATTACATCTGATATATCAAACATGTCATTGATATAAAATCAAGGGAATTACAGAGCGAATCTAGGTATATAAAATCAAGGGATACAACTTCCGTGGAGGATTTTGATCATGTATTCTAAACGTCTGTCAATCATTTTGATTTACGATTTGAAAGGAAAATTTGTATACAAACAGTTTATAACAAAATAAATGAGAAGTAAGGTGCATTGCCAATTAATGAGGAAACTGTGTAATTTTTTTTAAATAAAATTAAAGATATTGATGCATAAAAGTTAGTTTTTGTAGATTATCTGAAATAGGGTCATCAAGCGATACTATGAATCATTGATAGCATCAATGTCCTTATATGTTTTCTTTTCTCTCTCCCTCCCTCCCCCCGCTTCTTGGTAGGTTTTTGCGATACTTGGTGCGAATATATGTAATACTGGGGTGTTCTTGGCGCCTCTTGGGGTGTACTGAGGTATCTTGGGGTGTATAAAGAGACCGGCCTAATTAACATCGTTTTGTAGCGTGTTTTGATGTCGACTAACATTGTAACGAATCTCAATTTTTTTAGGAGCATCTGACACGACTGGCAACTAAAATAACGACGCTTTTCTACAAAGTTAACTCATAATGTTTTAGCAATATTTTTTTATTAATTCTGATGTCTTTTCTCAAATAAAATCAAATTCTCACCAAAGAAATGAACCATTTTTACGTTTCGCTTCCCTACATATCAATGGGTGTATGGGGTGTCCTGGGAAGAGTAACACCTCTGGTTGGTTACGCAGTCGAACGCCTTCTGGGGTTGATCGCCTAACTTTGGTCCCCACTTGCCATTCAGCTCTCACATATGGCTCCAAGAAGGCGTGGCATGCTCAGTGGACACATCCTGGAAAGCGGACACATCCTCGACTGGCCGTCTAAACCTCTGAACCAACTCTCATAAATCAAGGTACCAACCCTCATAAATCAAGGTGAACTGAATTACCTTGTCAGGGATTTGGAACTATCCAAGGCTGTTGGGCTCCAGACTACAGCATTGTAATCTCATAGCAGGTGATGTCAGGGTTTCCGTCAAAACGATCTTGTTCCATTTTTCTTCATGGAAAACGATATTGTAGCATGCAACAACATCGATGCTGTGATTGCAGCCCATATTTAAACAGGACAGGTGAAATATGTGGTGAGTTGGGGGTGGGGTGGGGTCCACTCAGTTAACAAACCTATCGTGCTGCCTATTCTCCCAATCGAATAGAAACTCTTTGAACGAGCTATATGCGACCAGATCACAAATTTAATCTGACAGTATCTAACACAGTAGCATGAAATTGGTGTTTTGGCCACTGGCTCCCATGGATAACTGTCATTGATCTCTGCCTCTGTCTAATGACTTAATTTACCCATATGCGACTCGTGCATGTTTAGTTCCAACGCATATTGGTGAACCAGGGAAATGAGGGGCAAAGACAGCAGCAGCAGAGAGGGCGAGCCCACCTCATAATAGAAGCGTCCATTTGTCAATCCGAGAGTTTAACAAATACGCTGCATTTTGAAGATAAAGACTTCGTTAGTCGATTATACTTACCTTTTGGACTCTTATTCGAGGTTGCGCCTTCTGCTGCTGTGAATTAACGCATTATTATATATCATTTATATGGTATCAGTATCTTTAACAGCTATATTACCTCGAGAGTGAATAGAATCAGTTTAAAAAATTTGTACCAGTCCATGATTCTTTCAGAACAAATTACAAGTGCGTCAAGAATCTCAAGTTAAATTGGCAGAATGTTCAGAACAATTGTTTAGACCTGTCACAAAAGTTACTGAGAGAGTTGCAGAAGCAGCTGAAAGTCTTCGTCCATTAGTAAAACAAATTGCTGAACAAACTGAAAAAAAATAAGAGAAATAACTAAGAAAACAAAAACGATGTTAAAAAAAAAACTTACAACTGATATAGCTGTCGCGCAACCTTCTTCTGTAGGTGAAGAAATACTTGAAGATAGTTCATACTGAAATCGCCGACGTGAAATTGAACTTCATCCTTAACCTAAACAATAAAATATTAAACTGATTGAAAAATGTAGGGAGAATATTATCAAAGAAATTAAAAATAATTAAGAAAAAGATTTATCAAAAAAATTATTAAACAGTATATTCAGAAAATCTTATATTTAAATCATGTATGTAACCGATGATAATCGTATCAAATGGATATGTCGTTTATTACAACAAAATACAAGTCAGAGATGATGATTTAATATATAAAGAAATTGATAATGAACAATTTTATAATACTTCCATGAAAGAACTTCAACAAAAGCAATCTTCATCGCCGCAGCAACAACCTTTCATATCAACTTCCTCCACCCGCAGCAGCAAATAGAACCACAACAATTTCTTTCACAAATTCCTCCACAAAAGAAATATTCACAACCTTCTAGAAAAGAAAGGGAACAAGTTTATGATGTGCCTGATACTGATACCAAATTAATAAGACAAGAGGAAGTGCACGAAAACCTGGTCAACGAAGAAGGCCTGTCAACGAAAGGACCAAGAAACGCTTAACAAGTACTAACACATGAAGAATTTAATTGTTTATGCTCTATGTTAAAAATTGTCAAAATAAAGGCATGGAGGAATAATTAAATATTTACTGAGATAAAAAAAAATAATTGTATATACAATAAATTTGCTATTTTGTTTAACTTATTTTACGACTTATTTGTGGTATTGCTAATTATTGATAAATGTTGATAAATATTCACGTTACTGTACCAGAACACACTTCGTTTAAACGGAAGTTATGTCCTTTGGCAACTCCGGACCTCACTAAATTTCCTGTTCCACAAAATATCTCTAAATAGTTTTTGTTTGCTTGTTTGTTTGTTTTTTGTGCTTTTGTTCATATTTGAGGTAGGTATTATGTAAAGTTCAAGGTGTTCTTCGGGAGTCTTGGGGTGTTTAGTGAGATCCTTAATTACGCTGTGTGACGCAGACGCCGAAAACATAAAAATCAGCGTTGAGGTACATAATTAATTCTTTCTTCAAATCGGAACAAGATTATTTTTTAGAGGATTTTTGGGAGCCCATCTCCACCTCTGTTGGTAGCAACAGGGGATGCCGCTAGAGGGCACTGGCGATAAAGATTAACGTTTTCTCAAAATGTCAACCTCATTATGTAACCCGATACTTTCTCCGCTTTAATATGTAAAAAGCCGAAATTATTCCTTCCGAATCTATTCATGGTTGAAAGGACAAATGTATATAATTAGCGTATATGACTTTGGGCCATTTCTACAACTTATTCGGCGGAAAAAACGAAAACCAAATTTTTCAAAACGCTGAAAAACTAAAAAAAAAACGATCATATACGCTCACCTATGCCTTCTTTTTAATTACTTTGGAGTTCTTTTTCACGAGAATAATGGTAAAATATGTGCGAATATTTGCGGAAAACCCACAAATTACGTCTTTTTCAATGGTCACCCATGCCAGCAAGAACGATAACTCTTTAGGTACAAAATGTAAACAATTACAACAATACGACATAATTTGGATTAAAAAACACGAAAACTTGATTGTATGAAAAGGCAGACATTTATAGCAAGGAATCGGATAATAGAGATGTACTGTCATTCACGATACCAAACTTATTACAAAATATTTGTACGATGTTTGTTGTGTAATATATTTTTGATGTTAGAGACTCGACGGGAGTATCACCCACTGATTCAGTGATACTATTGATAATATGTATGTGATTGTGATCCCTCAGATATTATCAGAGACACTGGTATTAAAATGGAAATGTTCATGTTTAGTAGAGACGAAAAAGAGGTAATAAAACAAAGTTAAATAATTTTTCAGAATTTGAAGAATGAAAACAAATGCATTTACAATTTTAATGCCATTTTTGTGAATATCAATATGAACGTTGTCATCATAAGCCAATGAATCGTGAATCGAACTGTAGTACTTCTCCATTTAAACAAATAATCATAAATATTTCTTGAGAACTAACTCTGTGTCAGTTTCTTTTCTATCTCTACCACATTTGTTTTTTCTTTTGTCATTGATTTTATTTCATAGATATAAAAACTGACCAAATATATCTTATGACAACTTAATTCTAAATAGCAATTGTTATGTACTAAATTGTGATTTCAGATCAATGTATATCTGTATAAGAACACTAATGAATATACACTTTTGGTTGTAAGAGTAACATACAATTTCAGCATGGTTCATGATTATTTTATTTCATGCAAAAATGTTAGGGTGGGGGAGTGATAACAAGGCACAGAAAGTCTTCAGAGGGACCTAGAATATAAAAAAGTGAATTTATTCTTGAAGCTGAATGTTCACAACGCATTTATAATTAACCATATGTAAAAATATGCAACTTTCAGCATGAAATAACATGTCAAGAATTTTCAAAAAGTGACTAAATACCAAAATTAAAAAAATGGTGGATGTTACGTGTGTTTGAATGCTTCCTGTGAATTTATTTGAAAAGATATCATAAAGATGGGCTCAGTTTTGAAATCTGCACACTCAAATGATGCAGAAAACATTCCATTTTTATATATTCTATAATAATGAATAAATCATCCCCTGTTGCTACTGTTCGTCGCACCCCAAAGTACACGGAAATGACGTCATTTAAAAATACCGGAAGATATCCCTCTCACTTTCGGTTTCACCAGGAGTGTTCCACGTTACAGACTTCAATTTTTCCAGGTACGATTTGCTTTTTATTCGACCATAGACAACCCAAACTTATGCCGAATTCAACATTCGTCAAAAATCTAAATATCCAGCCAAATTGTCATTGATAACTAAACAGACTTTGAGTTAATCGCCGGATTGGATTCATGCGATGGTCATCTTAGTCACAGTGGCTCGTTACAAAGCAAATTAGGAGTATCCGTCCATGAATCAGGATCTAACCTGATCTGAGTGGCATGCGTTGGTACCTGACAGTCTTTTGAATGTATTTGTGTAGGGTTTCCGTCTTCTTGCGATCCTGAAGCGATAAAAGACGCGCAAGAAAAGTTAAATCGAGCGGAGTGTTGTGGTAACGCTTGCACTCATTGTTTTCATTTACATTACCGATAAAGTGATTCCATGTTTTCATAGATTTCGCCGTACTTTATTGATAAAACGTCCGACTCCTGTGGTTTGGTTTTGGTAGGTCACACAGGGCAGATACATGCTTTCATTTTTGTCAGGGTGGGGAGCAAAACTTGACGGGCTTGTTAATTTTCGTATATAGGTGACATCAATTTTATAGCACATGCAAATTCGAGGGGGGGGGGGAAGCATTTGTCCTCGCGCTCCTGAAATGACGTCCCTGCCACATGGACTCGTTAGAAAGGAAAATAGGAGTATCCGTCAAGGAATCGAGGACTGGGGACAATATTAGGCCTACAAGTTAGATCCCCAGCACTTGATTCAGCAACGGATACTTAAATTTATTTGTAACGAGCCCCTGTGGTTGGTCATACTAGCCTCATAAAATCACACAAAGCCGAACAGAGTCATGCAAAGTAAAATTAGAAAGTGTATTTATATTGTAAATGATATGGAAATAAATTAAACAAACCAAAAGACTATTTTTCAGCATAATGATGCCAAAATTAAATGATCCAAAATTTGGGCAACAGAGTTTGAATTTGAGCAATGCTAGAGTAATACCAAGGTCTGACAAGCTCATATGTGAATTGTTATCATTTTTAAAACTGTTAATTTGACTGAATATTAAAAGAAAACATGCAATTTTTCAATAAATGTTCTAAAGATTTATCAGTTTGTTGTTGACAACTCTAGAAAATGACACAATTTAAGATATCTTGAGTGTAAACACCAGAGCATATATTTAGGTATTTGCAGAGCACCAACTCATTAAAGTCATCATCATCATCATCAGTCTCTTGAACTAGTGTGGTCGTTGAGGCATTTTGCTGCTGAACATCTGACCAGTTCCCTCCACTTGTCTCGATCATGTGCCATTGCCCGTGTCTCTACAAAACTTTTCATTGTTCATTCTGTGATGTTATCAGTCCACTTTTTTCTCTGTCTACCTCACCTTCTGCCACCCTGGATGCTGTCCAAAGTACTGTTGTTGATAGACTGTTGGCTTTAGTGGCATGGCCATACCATTTCAGCTTTCTCTTTGTGACAGTGTTGAGGAGGTCTTCATAATGGCCTACTTTGTGCCTGCTGGTGTTAGGCACTTCTTCATTTATAATGTGGTTCTTCATGTAAGAGATGGCAAGGATAGTTCTGTAGCATCTCATTTCAAGTGCCTTGATTCTTCATTGTAATTCTGCTTTCGGAGTCCAGGCCTCACATGAATACAAAAAGATTGAGATGACTAGTACTCTCAGTAGTTTGATTTTAGCCTTGATACCAAGAGTATTGAACTCAAATCTGCTAGTCCTATAATGTAAGGCATCTTTCCTGATATTTATGCTCTTTGGTGTGTCATCTTCTTGCCTAAATAATGATGTTGTATAGTATGTTCCTCATTGGACTAAATCTATATTTTCAGGAATATCTCATACGCTTGGCAGCATATTTTGATGCTTTTCCACAAACTATGGTTCTATTGCTTTACTAGGACTTTAATTACTCAGTCTTTTTTCTAATAAATTCAAATTCTCACACAAGCACATGAACATGCTTTTAAGTGTTATTGAGCTATATTTCTTTGGGCTGGATTGCAGTGGAAGCTAGGAATGCTGAAATCGGATAAAGTTCAAGTATATTTCTTTAATGAAACAAATAAAACTATACTAATGTTGAAGTAAGTCTTTAAATGGCTTAGTTTCTTCAAGATAGTTATCATCCTTTTAACTGAGTTTGGCGTTCTGACTGAAGCAACATGACTCGAATTTATGGACAATTATTGATATGTGCTGCCATATGTGTGAGATATTACAGAACATTTTGCCTCATGTTCCATTGCCAGTTGACAAAGAACATGCTATACAACACCATTATTTGGGCTGTTAGGCATCATACCCATAGCATGAATAACACCATTATTTGGGCTGTTAGGCATCATACCCATAGCATGAATAACACCATTATTTGGGCTGTTAGGCATCATACCCATAGTTAGGCTTCATACCCATAGTTAGGCATCATACCCATAGTTAGGCTTCATACCCATAGTTAGGTGTAATACCCATAGCATGAATATCAGGGGAGATATATTATACTATAGGACTATTCATCTACCAGAAATCAGGGAACCTGTTTGGAAATGTTGGGCAAGGTAAGATGATGGAGTACGTTGAGTAAATGCATTAGAAATTAAGGAGTATAGTTTTCCACCACCTTTCCCCTCCCATTTTACAGCTGTTGACATTTATGCTGTATGAAACTATAAATACCCAGTAGGTCAAACAGTCGGATCACTAAAATAAAAAACAATAAAAGACATAAATGAAGGTTGTATATATCCTTACCTTTTCTTGCATATTAAAGAAAATTAAAAGATGTATCATTATCAGCCTTTTGTCCCAGTGTTCACCTTATAGTCTGAAGGGCAGCTGCCACTGCACCTCAAACCGTCAAAATTTGGGGGACACAAAATATTTTAGAGAGACATAGGAAAATAATAGTACATAATTCACTGCTATCATATTTGATATCCATGTGTTCTTCCGTTAAATTTATTTTGAACATTTGAGACATTTTTTCTCACTGTATGCTATTTTGGAAAAAATATAGATATATAGATGTGCTTTTGCTGAAGATTTCATCCTCCATTACATTTCTATCCATGAGAGTGATTATATGTGATAGAAATTAGAGGGACACTTCCCCTATGCTTTGCCCCCACTGCCTTTTCCTCTGCCATTCAAGAGTTATCTGACTATAATAAAAACTTATTTTTTATCTGTTCAGTGTACTGTTATGTTTATTTAATTTAGGTAAAGAATGAACATGTTTTTGTCTGTTTCTTCTTCTATAAAGATGAAAAGTAGACAATACTCATCTGCATTAGGTGCTTTTTTTTAAATAAACTGCATTTGTTGAAAAAGTACCCTTTTCTTTTGCAAAAGTGCCAACTAAAATGCCTTACTCCACTTCCCTCAGCAAGGAATCACTACATGGTACATTGTATGATGATCAACATGTTCTTATTTAGGGCCCCTACTAATCAAAATCAGTCAGGCATTTCTGTTGGCCAATGAAATTAATCCTCTTATGCTTTTATGGCAATGATTGTACTCTGTTTAGTTAGCAAGTGGGTACTTCTATTTGATTCAGCCAGCCTGTCATCTGTAATGAAATATTTATGCACCCTATTGTTACCAATAAGAGGATTTTCTTGCACCAGAGATATATTTTAAAAAAATGGACCACTGAGGCAGCCTAAAATTAATTTGGAATTATTTTATCACCTTATACCTCGCAATGCTAATATCTGACGAGCTGCGGACAAATTCTGTCACTGCAGCTAAGACAGAAGCATCACATGATTTACTGGTGCATTGACAGAATGATGGGTTTTAGGTTCTAATGTATTTAACCTATCCAGTTGCCTCTATTTATTATATGCAAATTCAAATTGTTATAACTTCAACATTCATTTTTTGTGAAATTTTGAGCTCGCATCAAACACATAATACAAATTTACATGGAGTATTAGCATAAACATAAAATGTTTGGATTTTATATGATGCCTCCAGCTAATGAGTAGGGCATGATTTTGTATTTTTGGCAATTCAGGGGTAATCAGTAGAACAATATGTAAATTTTATTAACAATAATTAAAACTGTTTTTTTTTATTTAAAACTCACTTTAATTTTTTCACTTGTTGACTATGAGGATTCTTAATGTTTTGTTGATGTTTGTTGCCAACTAGGACATTATTCATCCATAAAGTTTGGAGTTTCAGAAAAACAAAGAAATAGAGCTAGTTTTTGAGGGTCACAATTATGAAAAAGCTTTGAAGATTGCACCTCAATTTTGAAATAAATTTAAATTCAACATGCACAAATGATTTATAGTGATGCATTTAATTATTTACAACTGTTTTCTTGTGGTAAGCTAGAATATTCAGGATCTTTAAAATTGAGATTTATCATTGGTAAAATCACAAACACATATGTAGAGAATTAAACACCTTTTTAAATACCAATCCCCATGTAACGTCAAATACATTGAAAGTTATTGGATTTAGCACGAATAGGTCAAATACATTGAAAATTTTTGGATTTAGCATGAATAAGTCAAATACATTGAAAGTTATTGAATTTAGCATGAATAAGTCAAATACATTGAAAGTTATTGAATTTAGCATGAATAAGTCAAATACATATAAAATTTTTGGATTTAGCATGAATAAGTCAAATACAATGAAAGTTATTGAATTTAGCATGAATAAGTCAAATACATTGAAATTTTTTGGATTTAGCATGAATAAGTCAAATACATTGAAAGTTATTGGATTTAGAATGAATAAGTCAAATACATTTAAAGTTATTGAATTTAGAATGAATAAGTCAAATACATTGAAAGTTACTGAATTTAGCATGAATAAGTCATAGTAGGATTAGTATTTAAAGTGTTATTAAATTTGCATATGTTCAAGATTATAGTCTCCCCATAGTGCACAAGACGTTATTTTGATATTATACTGCCCTGGACATGTTATTTTGATATTATACTGCCCAAGACATGATATTTTTTATGTTATACTGCCCTGGACATGTTATTTTGATGTGATACTGCTGTATACATTATTTTATTGTCATGCTGCCCTGGACATGTTATTTTGATGTCATACAGCCATAGACATGTTATTTTGATATTATACTGCCCTAGACATGTTATGTTGATATTATACTGCCCAAGACATGTTATTTTGATATTATACTGCCCAAGACATGTTATTTTGATATTATACTGCCCAAGGCATGTTACATTGTTATTATACTGCCCAAGACATATTTATTTTGATGTCAGACATGTTATTTTGATCTGTATAGTAAGCATTAATTTTGCAAAAGTGACCTACCTTTAACAGAAACCCATGAATAATATCTAAGAACACTACAAAAGCAAAAAATATGATCAATACTTCACAATAAGTTTGTTATCATCATTCTTATGACTTGTATCACATTAAACACTTTATTTTAATATCATTTTTACCTTTTGGTATTGCATAGCTTGTTATTCATTTCACACAAGTCATGAATAACCATTGAAAGTATAAAACCTGCAGGCTAACATCCCCAGCGAGAAGGCAGAAATAACAGGGCAGCTAACTTTTACCATTCATTCAAACTGTCTTAGAAAATAAACTTAAGAACAAGCCTAGGCATTAAAAAGCCGTAGAGCTAAATGATATGGTACAATCGCTGAAAAAATAAAACATGTATTGATTGGACAAAACTTGAAAGATTGAATATAATGATTGGACAAACTTTCTATGCAAGAGAACAGTTACTTTTGTTGACACTGCCATTGTTGTATATATAGTGTATGTTGATGTTTATATTTTAGGAATTCAACTTTTCATACTGCATGGTATAACATGGAAGATGGACATAAGGCAAATAAAGTTTAAGAGGTTTCAGGATTTATATTAGAAATGGGTAAATTAATCTATGGATGCTATTGTAAAAGTGCTTAAACACTGTCTGAGATTTTTGTATGAACTATGTTAAAACATCTCAAAACTACTCAGTATAATTTGGCTAAATTTGAACCCAAACAAATTCAGGCTTGAAAAATGGCTGTTCAGTTTGTACCAAATTTAAAACAAACAACTTTTTGGCATGAAGAAAGTCTGTTGGTACCAAAGTTGACAAAACAACATTCTGGCAAAAAGTAGGACTTAAATTTATTCAGATGTTACTAATTTATCATTAAAATCTAAAAAGCTGCCAAACAGAATTTTGCTAGATTAATACAAAAACATTCTTGCTCATTGAAGGCCATACACATTTTTACTAATATCAGTCTGCCATCAAATATTGCTGCCATTATTAAAACTGTAAAAACATTTATGCATTACTCTTTCAGAAAAAGATGTGTAACAGAATCAAACCTACCTTGACACATCCTGCTTTCATTTGATAGAAACCTCCCCAGAAATGGAGGCTTCTAATTGACAGAAACCCTCCTGACATGGAGGCTTTTAATTGACAGAAACCTTCCTCACATGGAGGCTTTCAGTTGACAGAAACCTTCCTGACAGGGAAAAACCTTCCTCACATGGAGGCTTTCAATTGATAGAAACCTTCCTGACATGGTGGCTTTGAATTGAGAACAACCTTCCTGACATGGAGGCTTTCGGTTGACAGAAACCTTCCTGACATGGAGGCTTTCAGTTGACAGAAACCTTCCTGACATGGAGGCTTTCAGTTGACAGAAACCTTCTTAACATGGAGGCTTTCAATTGACAGAAACCTTCCTGACATGGAGGCTTTCAGTTGACAGAAACCTTCCTGACATGGAGGCTTTCAGTATTAGACAATGTTGATGTTTCATCAGATGGATGGAGATGAATAAAAAATTATAGAAGGCTTAGCCTTGACACAAATGTTTTCAGAATATATGCAATTGATGCAGTGTTTTAAAGGCACATGTCTAGGGTAAGTGGCTTTAAAGTTAGTATTTGCCTGGATTCATAATTTTGTCCAATAGGGTCATATTTTCTATTACTATTAATTTGCTACAAGCCTTCTAAATAAGGTAATGGTTGGTCCTATATGTTTATGACTTTTTGTTCATGAGACTAAATTCTGAATGTGAAATTCATCCATAGAGGGCCAAAAATCCAAAGGATTCCACAGTTTCACAATTTGTGCATGTTCAGGTGTGGATATCAATAATTGTGACACACAACTTGGCTCTTGTGATCTTTGTATGCCTTCGGGTTTGTCTTCAGTTCGGTGTACAATCTGTGCATCATGATCTCAGAGTCTTGGAGTGGCTTAAGTTTGTGAATGCTGCAAAAATCTCCATGCTTCTCAAAAGTTCAAAACAGAAATGAAATTATAGAGACATTTGTTTCTCATATCAATCAGATAAAACATTCTTCAAGTTTTGTAATGTAGTTTTTGTCATAAGTACTGCATGTATGTCACAATAAAAAAGAACACTGACTCAGTATAAACAGTGGCTATCAATTCTTTGGACTGAGTCTTTAAGGGTTAAACATTGTAATTGAAGTTATTTAAGTCTCTAATTTCCTATCTTAGGATAGTTTTCAAAGAATTTTATGGGTACACTGTACCACTTGATATATTTAACCAGTGTAACATTAATTACCAAGTCAGCATAAGTAAGTGACAGTTCATTAACATGCAGCAAAAGTCAACACTAAAGGAACTAGTGTAATATTGAGAATTGAAATGGTACTTTTTTCTATTTTATTAGTCATGTGCTTTGCTTTTGTCTTAATATATGGTCTTCTTGAGCTTGAGGGAACTACAAATACAGCAGGTGGCACAATATTGCTGATTTTTGAGCTTCCTTCAGTCTTTCTGATCAGAACTTAAAGGGGTTCTGGGCATCCAATTGTTTATAGCTCAGAATCAACAACACTGGCAGATATTTCAACAGAAAACATCTTGCAGAACCAGATTACTTGTTATTTTCTTCTATTTGGTTCAGAATCCAAATCAAGTTGACAATTTAGATACAATTTGATTTAAATTTGGTAAATATCATTTATTCCAGGACCAAGATCAAGAAAACAGAATGGAACGTAAAGGACTGGTTCATCTCATTTGCATAAGCAGAATGGAACATAATGGACTGGTTCATCTCATTTTTATAGCAGTATTTCTCAGCTTACTGCAACAGTCGTACACAAAACAGTGCATCAGTAATTCGTCAAGCATCAGTGACCAGGGTAATACTACTAGCAGTTTTGTCATCATGAAAAAGTTTTTAAATAGATTTTTGGTTTCCAGATGTATTAAGCAGATAGAGTAACATATATAATTTTTCTTATGTTATGATGAATTAGTGATTAATGTTTAGTAGCAGATTTACTGATATTTCTTTTCCATTCAAAATGAGTATTGAAAAGTAGAATGTCTGTTACTAATTTTGTTCCTGAATAATGACTCAAGTTGTTCACCTTTTGCAGTTACCAACCATTGTGGATGGCACATGGGGTAAGGAAGAAACTTGTAGATTTCAGGGTCAAAGGTTAAGATTATTATAACTGAAAGAAGAAACATGGGGTCCATATTATAATTCATATTTCACTGTCTAAAGTTATTAAACATTGGTTATGGTTTGCATTTTGGGTCAAAAGGTCACGGTCATTCTGAGAGAAGAAAAATAGTTTCTGCTCAGTGACATTTGTTCAAAATCACATATTTGGACCAAACTTTGTGAATAGCTGCACTTGGGGTCATTTTGTGAGCCAAAGGTGAAATGCCAAGGTCACTGACTGACAGAGGAAAAATGGTTTCTGCACTAAAAAAATTCAGTTATCAATCACATACCATCAGAGTTTCTAAATGACTTACACATTTGGTAAAAAAAAAGCATGTTGATTTTATGTTGAAGGTCAAGGTCAGTGTGAGCAAAATAAGAAGATGTTTTGTTTGCATAATAACTTGGAGGGCGTGCACTTAAGGTATAGAGGAGGCCTATTGATTTCTGAAATTTAAAAGGTCATTGTCATTGTGACTCAAAAGAAAAATGGGTTTTACAGAATACTATTGTTCCTGTTAAGGTCCTTCATGAGACATTTTGATGTCTTACATTTAGTGTAGTAAAGAAATCTACAGATTTTAAAATCTAATGTCAGAGATCACCATCAAGGTAAGTCTGAGAAGGAAAATAATGGTTTGTGCACATTAAGCTTAGTTCCCTTCCAATGTCATTGATTAGTAATCTCCAGAGTCAACTACACACTACTGGTGCCTAAATAGAGGACTATTTAAAATGTAACATGTATATAATGTGCTGTTTGTGGTACTCTAATTTGTTTTCAAGATAAACGTTTTCAGATACATGTACTCAGGTGTGACATTTTCCATGAACTTGGTTTCTTCGTTCAGCTATTAGTTAATTAATCCATATATGATGCCTAATGACTGATCTGGTTGACTGAATATTACAAGGTTTTGATTAAAAAGTTTTTTTGAGAGTAAACATATGACTCTTAATGACTGATCCGATTGACTGAATATTACAAGGTTTTGATTGAAAAGTTTTTTTGGGAGTAAACATATGACATACTGACACCAATTGGATAGCTATAGCCATCCTACTAAAAGGGGGGCCTCAATTGGCCATGTGGTCTATGCACTCACCATTATGGATCACTGCCATCTCACTTCTCTCTGCATGGGATTAAGTCTCAGGCTAAGCTAGTGTAGGTACATGAGAAAGCTTGCCAGTATCTTCTTGAGGGCTGGTATTTCTTTCCAGGTTCTTCCTCCACCATTAATACAGGCCACCATGATTAGCATATCCTGTGCACAAAAATGGCATTAAACCCTACAACAATAACTAAAAGCACTATCCAACTATTTTAGTCAAATTCTGTTGTAATTGTATTTCATATCATCTAGCCTGTTTGCATTTCTTACATAGACATGGCCCTTTAGATACATGATACATGAAATTGGCTATTTGGTAATTTCAATGACATTTACTTTGACTACCAAGGCCAGCAGAATAGTAACTCTCATCAACAAATAATTGACTACAGTGACCAAGCTGTCATCAGCATGATAATTGACTACAGTGACCAAGCTGTCATCAGCATGATAATTGACTACAGTGACCAAGCTGTCATCAGCATGATAATTGACTACAGTGACCAAGCTGTCATCAGCATGATAATTGACTACAGTGACCAAGTTGTCATCAACATAATAATTGACTACAATGACCAAGATGTCATCAACATGATAATTTACTACAGTGACCAAGCTGCCATCAACATATTTGACTCAGTGGCCAATCTGTCATCAACTTGAAAATTTACTATAGTGACCAACCTGTCATCAACATGATAATTGAGCACAGTGACCAAACTGTTATCAACATGATATTTTACTACAGTGACTAAGCTGTCATCAACATTATAATTGACTACAGTGATCAAGCTGTCAACATAATAATTGACTACAGTGATCAAGCTGTCATCAACATACTAATTGACTACAGTGATCAAGCTGTCATCAATATGATAATTTATTGCACTGACCAAGCTGACATTAACATGGTCATTGACTACAGTAACCAAGCTGCCATCAACATGATAATAGACTACAGTGACCAGGCTGTCATCACCATGATAGTTGACTACGGTGATCAGCTGTCATCAACGTGTTAATAGACTACAGTGACCAAGCTGTCATCAACATGATAATTGACTATATTGACAAAGCTGTCATCAACATGGTTATTGACTATAGTGACCAAGCTGTCATTATCATGATAATTGACTGCAGTGACCAAGCTACCATTAACATGATAATTGACTACAGTGACCAAGCTGTCATCAACATGAAAGCTGATTACAGAAAATCTCTGTCATCAACATGAAAACTGAGCACTTAACACATTTATAATCAACCAAGTGAGTGTTCTTATAATCACCTGTAAGTAATCATTTATAATGCAGGTTAATGGCAAAGTGAGTTACTGTGATGTCTGTATGTTTGTGGGCTATATAATAGGTCATATTTGTTTCCTTATGTCTTTTGATTTTTTATAACACAAAACCAAAGAGAAAAGGTATGCAAAAGAAAGAAGAATAAAAGATATTTATGACATTATAATCAAAGATGGAAAAATAACCTGCTACATACATGTATTAGCTACAGCAATATTAATCTGTTGGATCAATTCAATAATGAATTTTCTCATTACTGAAAGTTTTGGGACAATTTTTACCTGTTTTTTTATGACTGCCTGATGAAGATAATATAGGAATTATGATAATCTTCTTCCTTTATAACAATCTCACCATGTAGGACCTATACCAAGATTATGAAGATTACACTAAGAAAGTTTTGTAATGTTAAGAAGTCAGGTTTTCAGTTAAATATTTGCAAAAGTTTGCCACCTGGTAAGAATTTTAGTCTATTTGTTTGATTCATAATTTGTTTTAAGTCAAAATAATAACTGCTGTGTGCAACATAAAACAATTACAATTTTAAGTTGGGACTTACCATTAAAGGTGGTACAGTGTAAACCTGTATGTTAACCACTTTTGCCTGTATGAAGCAAAAACATGGACCATTTTTTTAAAACAAATTAACAGAGCAGGACATATGTACATATCTTTTCTTTTCAGGTCCACATTTCACATCACCTTATGTACATCTTGACTATGTGCGATTTGGTCACGCAACAGAAATATTGTGCTGTGGTATAAATTATGACTCCATTGATTGGTACATACTTAAGGACAACAACTGGGAAAAGTTTGTTCCCTGTAAAGAACTATGTCATGATAACGAACCAACAGCTGATGAAAGAGGACAGGTAGTGCGTATCATTTCCATAGACAGCAGCAGTAATACTTCATTTAAATGTGTCTTGAATAAGAAAGATTTCCCCAGTGTGGATCATATAACACAGATCTTTGTTGTCAGTAAGTATTGTTGATGTTATGTCACATGTTGGGATTGTGTAGGAAATATTTGATCACAAACGACTTCATCATCGTCACTTAGTGTGGTGTGATACATCTCTGCATCCATTGTTTCAAAAACATGTAAATTGCAATGTACACAAAATAAATATACCATATATACACGCATATAAACCTGTTTGCATATAGTATAAATATACCATACCCTATAAACTGGGTGAATAATCTTAGACCCACTTGGACCTCTTTTTTTTCCTCAAAAGAACTAGAACCAACTGACCACAGTTACTTTGATCTATGAAATTTCTTGATCTCAATATCCTTAGAAATATTTTATATGCCATGGTTAAAATATTTTTAGTGCCTGACAACAAATTAACCATGTAATCAATAGATACCAGCAGATCCTAAACCGTAAACCATACTGACCTCCCATTGAAATGAAAATGATCATCTCTTATGACTTTTACCTTTTGACTTATTGGTCTGTAACTTCTAAGTGTGATTCTTTCACCCAGTTGTATTGATGAGCCAAGTCTGATTATGATGCACTTATGTAAACAGATGTAGCTCTTTAAAAGAAACTTTTACCCTTGCTGATCCAATGGGTTTGACAGATGATGTTGTAACTGCTCTGGGTAGCATTTTTGTGACATGCAGCAGATGTTCTCACTGCTATGTGTCACATCTTGTGACAACAGAGGATGTTGTAACTACAATCTGTAATGTTTTGTGACATGAATCACAATGTGAATGAAAGATGACAGGGTAATATGTCACAAGAATTTTTTTCAGATAGCTCAGTTGGCAGAAAAGTTGGTTATGTATTAGGGAGATGTTGAGTTCAAGTATCTGTTTTACATTTTCTATGTTCACATGCATATTCATTCAAGCAAGAGATATATATTCTATTTCCTTTGTCTTTATTATTACAATAGTTGCTCATTATAAAGTTCCCTCTTTATATTGCAGCCCTTATAAGATGTAATTGGTCCTGGATCACACACAATTGGTCCCTTCACTATATTGCAGACCATTTTATGAGATGAATATGCTCAATTGATTGCTCACCATAGATCCCTAACTAATTATGTAACTCAGCTTTGACAGAGTATTTCCAGAAAATGGTATTTGCGACCTAGGTCAGTGGAGGGGGTATTATATATAAAGTTGTTTACAATAAGATTTAATCCATTCTTGTCTTGGTTATTTGAAGTGGATTCAGCCTTGTTCTTTTGTTCAGCTTTGATATGGGTGGATTTATTTATTCAATTTATTATTCACCAGAATTACAAAGTGCTCAAAAATATTTTTTTCCTTAAACATCAGTTTGGAATTATAGTGAATTCAAACAACATTTTGGATTATATTATTGTGATACATAAAAAGCTCCTACAATATCAACACATTTCAGGCCATTGGCACATTGTTTGAGACCATAGACACATCAATACATTTAATATTGGAAATTACATGGAACACAACTAGAAGTCATTTGGAGCTTCATACATTTAGCGATAGAACTTTTAGAACTATATTTGATTTAATTCACAATACTGTAAGTTCTTTTTAAATTTTCACATTGTAATGTAGGGAAATAATTTTTTGTTGAATTTGACAAACCTTGCTGGTTTTCGCTTTTTTGCTGTTACTATTTTGAGACCATAAAGTTGTGATACATGGATCACACTAAATTGGTCTGGTTATAAAGCCAGTCACTTTACTGCAGGCCTATTTGTAACGGGAATGTGGTCATGGATTTGCACAATTGTTTCCTCAAAACAGACTTATAACTTTTTTCACAGCATAGGTGTTGGTCATGTGTTGCCTGTTACATGGCACTCTACAGTTTTGTATTTTGCACAGTTTGTTTGTTTGATTAGGATTTTTAACGTAGCTTTAACAATTTTTCAGTCATATCGCTACGATGTCTGCAGTGAGGCAGTTTATAGTGATGTCGAGCACTGAGACATCATGCCGCAGACATGTAGCATGATGTCTCACCCAGTCACATTATCCTGACACCAGGCCGACCAGTCCTAACACTAACCTCTTAATGCTGAGCGTCAAGCGAGGCAGCTGTTAGTACCATTTTTGTAAGTCTTTGGTATGACTCGGCCGGGGATCGAACCGACGACCTCCCGCTTCTGGGGCGGACGCTCTAACCACTAGACCACCGGGTTAGAATTTTAAAGAAAAATACTTTTTCCTGGTTTCTTCACTGGTTATACTTGCAATATAAAAAGGACCTTGTATATCTTAGGAATTGTTCCAAGAACCTTTATATTCCCTTTATTTTGGTGTATGACTGATGGGTGTAATTTGGGTTATAGAGTATAATGTTTTTTTACATTTTATATATTGGTAATTCAACCACTGCACTTTCCATGCAAGTATTGTCTAGTTGGTCAAAATTCATTTTGTATGATTTAATTTTGATTGTATGGCTGACAAATTTAAGTCACAGCATCAAAAGAGTCCTATAAAATACTTCTCCTGTACTTTCTCCCAAGAATAAAATTTATTAGCATCTCACACAAGCCTAGCCCCACCTCATATGATGAAAAGTGAGCTATTTTAAAAATGCATAATACATTTTGTAAATATAGCAACCAATGTTATCTTTAAGGACAGGAACATGAAACTTGCCAGAATTATTCATGAGATGTCACCAATAAATTTTACATTTTGGAAAGTAATAAAACACACGTGGCTCATGAAGGTCAAAGGTAAATATAAATTTTGTGTATTGTTTAACATGGAAGAAAGTGAATTTGCTTGGTCATCATTTATTTTTTAATTTCATTGCAAATAATTGAAAAGAAACATTTTCACTATATATTTCTTTTACTTGATGTAACAGTTTTAAATTTAAGTTGATGTCAGTATTCTAAGATTTCTAATTTCCCCATTGTTAAGGTCACTACTCACACAAACACAATACTGACTCAAGGCAAATTACCCGGCTGTACATTATCCGAGGTTTCCTAGAACCTTGGACAAATGTTCATAGGAAAAACCTCAGAGTATTGGTTACTGACTGTCCAAGGTAAAAGTCCACAGACAAAAAACTTTTGATAACATGTCCAAGGTTTTTATACTTGGACATCCTCAATTTTCTTAGACATATCATCCAAGGTGACCTCGGACATATCGTAAGCAAGAGCAAAATAATCATAATTAGCATCAATGTTAATGTACGATTTTGTTCAAAACATTATGACATCAAAATAAGAAAAACAATTTCATACATTTTCAAATTTGTATTAATATGGTGCTGTACATTTTCGCACAGGGTTG